>APFE031719626.1:0-21981 GCA_000404065.3 Pinus taeda
GCTGGAAAGAGGGCACTCTAGAAGAGCCAATGACTAGAGAGCAAATGCTACAAAGAGAAGCAAAGAATATTGAGAAAGAGGCTGACTTGGAAACTTGTGGGCAGGTTTCCTCTTCCTATCAAAGGCAACTTGGAGGAGCTGCCTCATCCTCTACAGCCTAGCAGCAAGCAGCCGGAACTATTCAATAGGAATCAAGCAAGGATAAAGGGAAGCAGATGGAGCAGGAACAGCCACCTCCTATAGCAGAACAACAAGCAGAAAACCAAGTAGAACAGTAAGAAAAAGGGCAAAAAGAGGGGCAGCCAATACAGCAAGAACAAACAGCTGAAGCCCCAATATCCACTGAGCAACAGGCTCAAGAGAATGTGCCTCCTAGGCAAGAAACGATAGTGGAGGCCTCAGTGCTGCAAACTCCACAGAAAGAAGAAAAGGGAAAGAAGAGGGATAGAGAGCAGGAGACTCCCCTCACCACATCCAAAAATCAAGGGGAGAAAAGGCAGAGAATGATTCCCCTCTCCGAGGAAGAAATGCCTATTGGGCAATCATTGAGCATGGGCCCACCGAGCATGGAGGCATCTGCCAGTTCCTTTCAGTAGGAACAAGAAAGAACCCTTGGAGGAGAGGTCATCTCCTCAAGTCAGCAAAGGAGAGCTGAGACAGGCATCAAGCAACAATTCATCGACATTAAAAGGAGAAATGAGCCACTCAAGCTCCAGATCTACAACCAGTTGCTTAGATGGCCCCTACCATCAGCAGAGGCTTTATGTCAGGCCTACCGACATAACATAGGGAAAATGTCCTAATCATTTCATACAACCCACTGCTGCAGCCAAATCAGCCTGCAGACTATATAGAACCAACCTTGAGGTTTCTTTGCCAAGGACATTCCACCCTATGGACCAAATAGAACTCACAAGACCAAACGGAAGTGAGATTGGTATATCAACACTTGGCAAAAACCTTATTGGCAAATAGGTTGGGGAAAACAGCCTGAACCAATACAGCTGCCCCCCCAACTTGAGTTGGAGAAGGCATCCTCTCAGGCCAAAGACAACAGGATCAGGTCTTTGGAAGATATAATTATAGAGCTGGGGCATGACCCCAAGGATCCAAAGGCCATACAGACGCTGCTAAAAATAAGGGATGCAGACCTTGCAGCCCTGAGAAAGAAGGTAAAGCTCCCAGCAACCATTCACCCCCAAACAGATGAGGTTGCCCAGCAAAAGCAAGAACAAGAGATAGCTACATTGCTGGTAGCACTGCACAAGCAACTAGTGTAGACAGAAGGGAGGATGGAAGACACAGAGGCTGCACTGCAGGCAGCCCTGCAGCAGAAAGAGGGAGGCCAGACTTCTCAGCCCCCTCTAGAGGTTATAAACCTTGAGGAGCCTCCAAAGACCACTCCTCCTCCCACAGAAGCTGCAGCAACAGCACCATCAACATCAACAGCAGCACCAACACCGTCTACAGAGCAGGCTCTGAGCCTCGACATGCAGAAATTGTTGAATGAGGTCTAGGCCCTAGAAGCCCAGATGACAGAGCTAAATGAAGCCAAGGATGAATTTAGCTAAGCTAAATGAAAAATATGATAAATCCAAGCAGAATGTAGCTGAAAAGGGAGAGAAATAAAAGCTCTCAAAGAGAAGATAAAGGAGCTGGAGAAAGAGCTCACCCTTGACAAAGTGGTGGCCGAGGTCAAGACAGTTTTGTGGAACCACATTGGCCAATCAATAATAGATCAGTGGCAGTATATTGAGACTATCCATGAGCAGATGGAGCTCATAGGCAAAGCACAGAAGGAAGTCCATAGAGCAAGGGCATCTCTAGGCAGTATGCCTAAGATAGCCAACATAATGATCAACGTTCTTAATAACCGCACAGGTCCTCAGCTAGCAGCAATAGGAATCTCCAACAAAACTGAAACCATCCAGCTGATAAAGAGGGTCCTAACATTGAAAAGCCTGGTACAAACATTGGATAGAAGAAGCCAGGACATGCAAACAGAAGTCAACAGATTCATGGATAAGTTTGCAGCATTACAAGGCAGAGGTCTTCCTGGCTTGCTGAACAGCGCAGGGAGACTACTAGACATGAGAATTATGCAAAAAGGGTGAACACATTTGCCACCAATCAGATCACTCAAGGATCAAGTACTTCAGAGGTAACAGGGCCAGCATCTGGGCAAAGTCTTTATGACAGAGTAGAGAACTTATTTTCTATTATGAATGAGATCAGACATTTGTTTGAAGTGCCTCCAAACTTCTACAAGTACACAGAGGCAGATGAAACCTTAGATGCAATTTTGAGACATCAATTGCCTACACAGGAGTGGTGGACCAGAATGATACAGTTTTTGCTGTAAACAGGAGGCTTTCATCAAAGTCTTTTCATCAAAAAACATAAGTCATCATGTTCAGAAAATGTGATGCATACACTATGACAGGAGAAGAGTGGAATGAGCCAACTTAGCAGGAAGATTCGGCCACTAAAAGCAACACTGACAGCTACAGGTAATAGGGCCGAGAAAGCTACATCATGACAAAGCATAAAGACACATCATTCAGCATTAATTCATAACGCTCAACCGACTCAGTGGCCTCCAAAGGTCAAGAAGATTTCTGACAGAATTAAAGACTATTTATTTTATATTTAGGGCACCAATAACTTCCTTATCTGCTATTTTGTAAAGTTGGTGAGCGTATTTAATTTATCAACTGACTCAGCGGTTCAGATATTTTGTAAAAACCGATTGTATATATTCCCCCTCGCATAAGCTTGCAGGGGTTGTTGTTTCTTGTTAAAAAGGAGAACTCGGCTATAATTTCTGGAAGAATGATATAAACAAAGCTTGGAGTTTACAGGAATTGGGTCTTACTTATGCATGCTGTCTTGGAACCATTGAATGCTACAGGATTCTAGTGCTATGGCTTAATATAATAAGTGTTTTCTATCTCTGTTAATGTTTTATTATTTGTTTAACTCAGACCTCTCATATGTTGTTCTAAATCTAGGAAGAAAGAAAAAGAATAGCTCAGGATTTGTCCATGGAGACACCCTGATCTCAATCTGTTTTTACTATAAACGTTTTCTATGACTTCAGCTGTTTAATTGGAATTCTTAACTGCTCCAATAAACCCTGAATATTTCACAATTACTATTTAGTAATTCATGTATGCTACTAAGTAGAAATTGTTGTTCAAATTGTTATCACATTGTCCGTAATTCCATTTCCCACTGTTTCACTCACTAATCAGAATTTATATTAAGAATAGCCATCTAGCCTTGCAGTAAAACTTTCTCCATCACAGGCACCAGGACTGTCTCAGATTTCTGACTCCATATGCCCAATGGACTAGCATCTTTCACACATTTCATGCCCTTCTCACTACAACAATTCACAACCAAAGTCTCAAACAAAAAACTGAAACTTATAACTAGCCTAAAATCTTCACAAAACAGAGCTAAAACTTAAAGAGAGAGCCCTCTCTGATTATAGGTAGGCTAGGACCTATACTCCAAAGCTTGGTTAGTGGTTACCCCGGCCGTATTCCCTTGGGAGTCATAGGGAACAACCTGGGTGTTAACAATTCCATCATGGTTATTGTGGACAAGTTGACAAAGGTTGCACATTTGATTCCAATGAGGTCAACATTCTTAGCTAGAGATGTAGCACAGGTATTCATCAGAGATGTGGTCAGATTGCATGGTATTTTGAAGAAGATTGTATTAGACATGGATGCAAAGTTCACTTCCAAGTTTTGGAAGGAGTTGTTTACAGGTTTTGGCACAAAGTTGGCCTTCAGTACATCTTATCATTCGCAAACAGATGGATATATAGAGAGGGTCAACAGGATATTAGAGGACATGTTGAGGATGTAAGTGATTCATCAACAACGGAAGTGGGAAGAGTACCTTCCATTGGTAGAGTTCGATTACAACAATGGGAATTAGGAATATTTGAGTATGAGTCTGTTTAAAGCATTGTATGGGCGGAGTTGCAATACTCTTATCAGTTGGAGTGATCTAGTTAACAAGGTGTTGAGTGGACAAGACATGTTCGCAGATATGGAATAGGAAATGCAGGTAATCAAGAAGAATTTGAAAGCAACATAGGATAGGCAGAAGAGCTATGCAAATCAGAACATGTTATTCAAGGAGTTCCAGGTTGGGAAACATGTGTACTTGCGCATCAAACCGAAGAAGAGCTCCTTACGGATTGGATCATGTGCCAAGCTGGCACCGTGGTTTCGTGGACCCTTTAGTATTATTGAGAGGATTGGGCCAGTAACATATCGACTTGCACTGCCTCAGACAGTGAAATTCCATGATGTTTTCCATGTGTCATTGCTTAAGAAGTATGTTAGAGATGATGATCATGTGATTGACTGGTTTGTATTGTAGTTGGAACCAGATGGAGAATTCTAGTAGGAGCCTCAATGCATATTTCAGAAAAAGGTACTCATGCTCCAGAATTGAGCAACCGAGAAAGTTAAAGTGAAATGGAAGCAATTTGGGCCTGATGAAGCTACATGGGAGATGGTGGATCAAATGTGGGCTATGTATCCTTGTTTTCCGGTTGAGGCAAAGCAGTTTTTGGTGTGGTGTTTTGGTATATGTGTTGGTGATGTTTCTATATGTTCATATGCATATAGATGTAAATACCACCATGATCTATGTAATAAAGATCCAATAAGAAGTATGGGTGTCATTTCATTATGATGTTATGTTTGTTATGTTTTCATGTTGGTTTGCTTCTTAGCAGGTTGATCATTATAAATAGTGCATCATGCTAAGTTATAAAGCTCCATCAATACTATATTTTGCTTACAACAATTTGTGGTTATAGGTGTTGTTGAACATTAAGGACGGTGTTCCCCCCAAGGGGGAGGGTTCTGTAACAGCCCTGGTGAAAATTCCATGTAATAAAAATTAATAAAGGAAAAAATAAAAACCACGGTTTCCAAGCTAAATGTGGGGGAAAACCCTAGTGATGGGGATCACTTGTGATTGATTAATGGCTAAGAAAATTGGCAAAGGTGATGGATAAGGTTTTGGACAGGAAAAATGACATTTTAAGCACATTTATTTATGAAAATAATGGAAATTAACAGAAAAGGGAGGTGAAAGGTCACAGGTTGCATGTGAGGAGGAAAATGAAGGAAAATATGGAAAATGAAGAAAATATAGGCCTTATTCATAAAAAGGATTTTGAGAATCAGTTGGTAACCTTTTGTCAATTCATTTTTGGAGCTCTCTCATTATTCTCTCTCTCTTATACTCTTGGATACTTAGAGTTTTCTTGGAGAACTCTTGGAGGGTGTGGCATACTTGGATTTTTGGAGCAAGAAAGTAAAGGAAGAGCAAGAAACCACAAGATGACACCAGGGTCAACAACTACAATGGGATTTTCTTGTAGGTACAGAGTTGCATGTATGTTTTCCTCACTAATTTTGGCATGCATGACATATGCATGTGGATTTTTGGTCATGATCTGTCACTAGCATGGAGAATTTCCTGGATTGACAGTGGATTGCCTAGCCTTGCCATTTCTTGGATAGCCATGGAGATTGTGGGTTTATTTCCTTATTTTGTTTTTCTTGGTTCTCATGTTTCCTTAGCTTGGGTTGAGTTATTAGTTCTTGGAAGCCCTGATTGGACATATGCTTTGGAAGCCCTGTAACAACTTGGGTTGAGTTACTTGTCGTTGAAGCCTTGGTTGGACAAACACTCTGGAATCCCTTGGCGGGTTGAGTTACTATTCCTGGAACAAATGCTCTAGAAGCATAGGAAGTCTTGGACGGAGACCAATCTGATGATGGTTTTGTGATGCCTGACCATGAAGTGGAATTATTATTTGGTGGGTTGAGGTGGATGGCCTCTGGAAGTCCTGAATGATTTTGGATTGATATGTTTGATAAGATCTCGCATTCATGCTTGGAATATGGCACGGGGGTGAATGGTTGAAGAGAGATTTGGCTAAGGTATTCTACGGTCAGGTGGAACGTGGAAGATCCATCTTGGGTTTGGATTTTGCATCAACAATAAGAGGTTATTTCTCCTTGTATTTCTATGAGTATTATGCTAGTTTATATGTGGCTTATATGGCTGTGATTTCATTGGTATTTATGTTGATATTATGTTGGTTAGATATATGTTTTTGTTGGGTGTGGAGCCTACTTATCTTCTTTATTTAGAGATATCACCACATTGGACCCTAGTTCGTAATGTGGTGGCAATGCCGCTTGTAAAATGTACATTGCCAAGGGGTCTAACAGGGGGCAACGACGATTATTTGGAGCCCCCCCTGGCAGGGGATCAGAGGAAACACCCCTGAAGCTAAAAATAGATGTAAAATTGCCTTGTAAAATGTTGTAATTTCGTAGTCAATCTAGGTTGTTCATTAGGCGGAGATCTGATGATAGAAGTTATATTTAATTTAGGGTATTTTTCCCTAGAAGGCAACCCATCTCTATATATGAGGGAATTGTATTGCATCTATGTAGATCTATATTCTGAGTGAGAAAGAGAGAGGAGATTGTGTGAGAACGAAGAGGGAATTACATCGGATCTGCTGTAGGTTGTATCTCTTCATTTTGTTGGATAATATAAAAGGAAGGATTGGCTATTTCTCCATAGATGTAGCACAAATTGGGTGAACCACGTATATCTGTGTCTCTCTTGTTTTATTTGTTTATATTTCTGCAATATTTTATGTGTTCCATTGCTCTCTAATATCTAATTTTCTAACAACTGGTATCAGAGCCGAAGGTCTATTTGGTTGATAAACTCGTAGGAGAGAAGGGTTGCTGGTTCGAGTGGGAGCAATGGTAGAAGATGGTAGGTTTAGGGTCAAAAAATTTAATGGCCAAAACTACCAGCTATGGAAGATGCAGATGGAACATTATTTGTACCAGAAAAATCTATACCTACCATTGAGCGGAAAAACAAAGAAGTCAACAAGTATGACAGACACAAAATGGGATATTCTCGACTGAAAGGCACTTGGAACAATACGGTTGTGCCTAGAGGCATTGGTAGCCTTTAATATTTCAAAGGAAATGACAACAGACGGTTTAATGTCAGCATTGGCCAAATTATGTGAAAAACCCTTGGTCTCAAATAAGGTATTTCTTATGAAGCATTTATTTAATATGAAGATGTCAAAAGGTGGATTTGTTGCTGATAATTTAAATGAATTTAATATAGTTATCAGTTAGTTAAGTTTTGTAGGGGTAACTTTTGATGATGAATTCAGGGCTTTGTTATTTCTATGCTCATTGCCAAAAATTTGGAATGGTTTAGTTATGGCTATTAATAACTCTGTCTTTGGATCTAGTGCTTTAAAGTTTTATGATGTTGTCGGTGCAATCCTTAGTGAGGAAATGTGACGGAAAAGCTCCGGTGAGACATCAGGTAATGCTTTGACTACAGAGACTTGGGGAAGAAAAAATGGAAAGAGGAAAGAGCCCAAGATATTGCAACAAGTAAAGGAAATGCAGATCCAAGTCCAGATCGAGAATAGTGTGATGGAAATGTGGGAAGAAAGGACATCTGAAGAAAGACTACAAGTCTTGGAAGGGAAAAGAAGGAGATGCACATCAAGAAAACAATCATGAAGCAAATGTGACAAGTGATGTGTTGCAAGATGCTTTTATTCTTTCATTAGAAAATATTATTGATGCCTGGGTGGTAGATTCTGGGGCCTCATTCCATGCCACACCTGATAGGAAACATTTCATGATTATGTTCAATGAGATTTTGGACAGGTTTGATTAGGTGATGATAAACCCTGTAAAATCATTGGAATGGGTACAATTTTGATAAAACAACAGAACGAAAATCAATGGATATTGAAGGAGGTAAGGCATGTTGAAGATCTGAAGAAAAATCTGATTTCAATAGGGCAGTTAGGAGGTGAAGGCTGTGTGACTATTTTTATAGATAAAACCTGGAAGGTCACTAAAGGAGTGCTGGTAATAGAAAAAGGAGAAAAGGTCGGTACATTGTGTTTATGCAATGGTATTTCTATTCTGTTAATGCTTTAACCTCTACAGGAGAAGATACGACATTGTGGCATCATAGGCTCGAGCATATGAGTGAGAAGGGGATGTAAATTCTTCACTCAAGAAATTTGTTGCCAGGTTTGAAGCATGTTGATTTAAAATTATGTGAGAATTATGTTTATGGAAAACAAAAGAGAGTCAGATTCCTCAGAGTTGGGAAAGAAAATAAGAGCGAAAAACTAGAGCTTGTGCATACAAATGTATGGGGACTTGCTCAGGTATCATCTCTCGGTGGTTCTTGTTATTATGTTATTTTTATTGATGATGCAACCAGAAAAACCTGGATTTATTGTATTCGAAATAAATCTATTGTATTTTATACTTTCAAGAAATGCAAAGCTTTGGTTGAAAATGAGACATGTAAAAGGTTGAAGTGTCTCAGATCAGACAATGGAGGTAAATATTGCAGCAAAGAGTTTGATAGGTACTGTCTAGAGAATGGAACTCACTGAGAGAAGACATTTGTAGGAACACCACAAAAAAATGGTGTGTCAGAAAGGATGAACAAGACAATCATGGAGCATGCAAGGTGCATGAGATTGCATGCAGGATTGCCTTTACAATTTTGGACAGATGTTGTAGATACTTTTGCTTATCTAATAAACAGAGGGCCTTCAAGTTCCTTGGATGTTGGTATTCCAGAGGAGGCATCAACAGGTAAAAAGGTAAAGTACTCATTTTTAAAGACTTTTGGTTGTGAAGCCTTTGTCCACATTAATAAAGAAAATAGAACAAAGCTTGAGGCAAAATCAAAGAAATGTACCTTTATTGGATCTGGTGTTAATGATTTTGGTTATCACTTTTATGATTATGAAAAACACAAAATATTTAGAAGGAGAGATGTCATATTAAATGAAAAGGTTTTGTATAAGGATCAACTGCAGGAAAAGAAAAAAGAAAAAGAAAACAAAGAATACATAGTGCTTGATGAGATCACATAAAAAGTGATGGTGCCTGAAAATCATAATGATCAACAAACAAAACAAAAACAACAACCACAAAAAAAACAAGCACCTCAAACACCTGAAAGTGGTGTTAGAAGATCTATCAAGATAAGTAGACCCCCTTAACGATACTCTCCTTCATTATATTATGTATTGTTTACTGATTCTGGTGAACTAGAATGTTATGAAGAAGCAGTGTAGGTAGAAACCAGGAAGAAGTGGGAGCAAGTCATGAAAGAAGAGATGGACTCCTTAGCACATAACCAGACTTGGGAGTTAGTCAGGTTGCCTACAGGTAAAACAAAATTGCATAATAAATGGGTTTACAGGTTGAAGGAAGAAGATGGAGGTAGATAAAGTTATAAAGCTAGACTTGTGGCGAAGGGTTTGCACAGAAAAAAGGGTATAGACTTTGATGAGATATTTTCTCTTGTTTTTAAAATGACTTCAATCAGAACTATTTTATGTCTAGTAGCAGCTGAAGATTTTCATCTTGAGTAGTTAGATGTCAAGACAAACTTTCTCCATGGGGATTTAGAGGAAGAGATATATATGCGTCACACACAGGGATATGAGGTAAAAGGGAAGGAAAAGCTAGTGTGCAGGTTGAAGAAGAGATTGTATGGCTTAAAATAGGCTCCAAGGCAGTGGTATCTAAAATTTGATAGGTTTATGTTTGAACAAGGTTATACTAGATGTCACTCTGATAATTGTTTTTATCTCAAAAGGAAAAATGATGGCAACTATATTATGTTGTTATTGTATGTATATGACATGCATGTTGCAGGTTCTAACATGCATGAAATAAATGTGCTCAAAAGAAAATTGGCGAACTCATTTGCAATGAAGGATTTGGGTGTTTCAAAACAAATCCTTGGTATGAGAATAACTAGAGACAGGAAGAATCGAAAATTAACATTGTCTTAGAGTGAGTACATAGAAAAGGTGTTGAAAATATTTAATATGCAAAATGCAAAACCAATTGGTATACCTTTGGCTAGCCATTTCAAACTAAGGAAGGAGGTGTGTCCCAAGGCTCAAGAAGAAATGGCTTATATGTCTAAAGTTCCATATGCATTAGCAGTTGGAAGATTAATGTATGCAATGGCTTGCACAAGGCCTGATCTTGGGCCTTAGTTTTGTCTCATTTTTCACTCGAAATCTCTCATGCTACTATTTGATTAAATGATTATTGTTACAAGTATTTGTTACTTCTTTTGTTTTAACAGGATTAAAATACCATTAATGGAAGATTAATAAAAGTTTGTATGTTGTAGGTTAAAGTTGATTTGATCATGTTTTGAACCTACACTTACTTGCCTGCACTGTGCAACAGGTTCCTACACCAATTCAATTCTTACAACGTGCCTGCACCAGTGCAAGTTTTACAGTGTGCCTCCACCAATTCCGGGCTTTCATACATTGACACATTTCTTGGAGAATCTGAAAGTGGTTTATGATCAAAATGTCATTTGAACACTTTCACATAAGCCAAGACACACCCAGGTCATACTGATTTATATTTAGAGGATAATTAATGCTACAACCCCGAATTTGTAGTAGTTTCCAGACTTCCTATTTACACCTCGATTTCTGTGTTGATCATAGTGAATCTCATAATTCTAAAACATGTGTTTTTCTCCCAACATAGGAAATTGAGTAAGTCTTGAGCCGTTTTCCAAAATTCGTAATGGTTAAGGAGATATGAAGGGGGCTTTGGAGGAAGTTTGTTAAAAATAACAACTTTTCCAGAATTCTAGAAAATGCCCAGATTTGGAAAATTCGTCGTCAATCTCCATTATTTCAGTAGGGAAATGGTTGTACTAATATTCTATTAATGATAATTAGTTGGGATTCAATCCCCATGATGTTTGCAAAGGATTGGCTTGTTTTATGCCACGTTTGGAATGTAAAAAGATTATTGAAGAAGAGCTATGGCTCCAAGCCTAGCTAATTAATTTTAGTCAATCAACTAAGCAGAAGGCAGAAGAATGCACAGGCACAAGGCAAAAGGGAGGAGAAGTTGTTCCAATGTAGCAGCATGTGGATTTTAGTGTGGAATTCTTCTCCTACTTGCTGGGATTAACCGATGTCTGCATTATGTAAAACACTGTTTTCAGTAATTAATTGAGGCAATTTTTGTCCATGTTCTGTCTACTTATTTATTGCATCTAATGATTTCGATTTTTGTGTGAACTAGGCACACAAAGAGGGTGCGGTTGGCTGGGTTGGCCACCAGATAGCTCGACACCGCTCTCATATTTTAAATAGCATTTCAATTCTTGTTTGTTTGCTGCGTGAATTTGATTTCTTTAGAATTTCTTTTTGCCTTCGATTGATGTTATCTAACTTGTTGTAGATGTTTTATTCCCAAAAATTAATTCGATTTGCTGCAATCCATTATTCCAAGTTTTAAGGTTAATTTGAGTTTTTGCAATTTGTTTCTATTTCATTTGCTGCATTATTAATTATAATTGCACCTGAAATATTTTAAACAATGATTGCGCCCTCCAGATTGTCTAAATCCATAAGATCGGCTTTGCCATTATGAGCTCTAATTCTAATTCTATAAATTAATCCAGATCTATTAATTTATATTTAAAGTTACGATTTTTACATTTGCTGAGCCAATATTTGTAAATATGGAAACTAGATGTTTGAATTGATAAATTCTTCATTAATATTATGGTTTCCTTTAGCTTCTAGATTGTTCTTACACATAATTAGTGCAAGCATGTTACAATATATAATAGTGCAGGAAAAATTAGTGCAAGCAGAATTAGTACAAGCAGAATTAGTGCAAGATGAATAGTTTGAATTGATTTTGAATTTATTCCAACATTTACAGTCTTTTCGTTATTGTGTCGGCACCGCTTGATTTCCAGTTCTAATTTCCCTTCTGTTTACTTGCAATTAGAATTTCCTTTCGCATTGATTGCTTTTACTTTCCTGCATGCTTTTAATTGTTTGGATTGGTGTTTCTCGAACTAGTACAGGATTGGTGTTTCTCACACTAGTGCAGGATTACATTTATTTTCAAGATTAATCGCAAGGTAGACTAGAATTTGTTTTGCAGGTTACCAGAGATTCCCTTCGGCATTTCTAGTGTTGTGTCTCAAAGTTCACGAACTCTCCGGATTAACAAATTAAATGTTGGTACATTTATAGACCCTATATTGCACCAAACACCTGATATTACACATGCAGTGGGAGTTGTAAGCAGGTACATAAATAATCTAGGAAAAGAACATTGGATGACAGTGAAGTGGATTCTCATGTATTTGAGAGGTACCACAAAAAAAGCATTATGATTTGGTGGTTCAAACATTGCTCTACAAGGATATGTTGATGCAAATATGGCAGGTGATAGAGATAACAGGAGGAGCACAACAGAGTACGTGTTTACTGTAGGTGGAACAACTGTCAGTTGGGTTTCAAAACTGTAAAGTGTTGTTTCACTCTCAACAACGGAAGCAGAGTATGTTGCTACTACAGACTAGTAAAGAAATGATTTGGTTACAAAGGTTTCTGGATGCATTGGGTAAGAAGCAGGAGTTGGGTAGGTTATACAGTGATAGCCAGAGTACCATATATCCTGCAAATAACTCTACATTTCATTTCAAGACTAAACATATACAACTCAAGTACCATTTCATATTGTCAGTGTTGGAAGATGGATAGTTGAAGCTGGAAAATATACACACTAGCCAGAATCCTACAAATATGTTAACAAAAGTTCTAACCAGGGAGAAACTGAGATTCTGCTAACTTTCAATTGGTATTCAAGTATGATGAAGAAGATGAGAAACAACCAGGTCTAAAGTGGAGTCATTGTCCAACAAATGAAGCAACAATGGAGTTGATATAATCAATCTCCAAGTGGGTTATTGTTGGGTCTGGAGCTTGATTATCTTTTTTATTTAGAGGTATCACCACATTGGACCCTAGTTCGTAGTGTGGTGGCAACACCACCCGTAAAATTTATGTCACCAGGGGGGTCCAAGGGGGTGATGATGATTATTTGGAGCCCCCCTAGGCGGGGGATCGGGGGCAACACCCCTGAAGCTGAAAATAGATGTAAAATTGCCTTGTAAAATGTTGTAATTTCATAGTCAATCTGGGTCATTCATTATGCAGAGATATGATGGTAGAAGCTATGTTTAATTTAGGGTTTTTTTCCCTAGAAGGCAACCCCTCGCTATATATGAGGGAATTGTATTGCGTCTATGTAGATCTATATTCTAAGTGAGAAAGAGAGAGGAGATTGTGTGAGAGCGAAGAGGGAATTACAACGGACCTACTATAGCTTGTATCTCTTCATTTTGATGGATAATATAAAAGGAAGGACTGGTTGTTTCTTTGTGGACGTAGCCTAAATTGGGTGAACCACATATATCTGTGTCTCTCTTGTTTTATGTGTTTTCTGAGTTTACATTTCTGCAATATTTTATGTGTTCCATTGCTCTGCAATATATAATTTTCTAACAATTTTGTCACAGTAGCTATGTATGGCTCTCATCATGTTTTTAATTGTATATGAATAAGAAATGTATCTATGACCTAATGGATGAAATGGCAGTTGATGTGTTGAGGCATCAATGTTTCTTATAGACTCTTAGCTAAGTATGAGACCCCTATGCTCAGATATGTTATTTACACATGTAGATTACATATTCGCGATATGTTTGAAGAAATGCCTATCATGGCTAGTAAGGGCCAGTCAAGGTCTTATTCAAGTGATTTCATTCATACTGCGATTTCCATGTTACTTTACTATTCTGAAGATGTCATTTAATTCTGGGCAATGACCTGGGCTCTCAGCCTGAAAAAGTGGCTCAAATCTCGGGGACGCTGGCACAACACTTTGTAAAAAAGTCCTTGGATACTAGGTTGCAAGCTTGTGAGAGTGTCTAGAGGTCACTGGACCCTGGCATGCCCATAGCAGGAGAGCGTTTAGAGGTTAATTGGTCCAAAATCTCAGTGGGACCCAGGGGTTGGTTGGCAGAAAGGTTGGATTGATTTTTGAGGGTCCTAATGTTGATGTTAAATGTCTGTATGGTGTGTTTTCATCAGTTCCACTTCCTTAACATGACTTAGGAGGTTGAATCATATTATAGTGGCCTCTCATTGCATGTTTACCTCGAGTGGCTGGTTGCTTGGGTAGACGTGGGAGGATGGTGTTACAATATTTTTGAATTGGACAGTAAGAATTTCTTTTGAACATAGATAATAAACTTTAAAATTCTTTATCCATGTTGAAAAAAAATATTGGTACAAACCTAAAGTAGAGTTCCATAAACCATTAAATATTCAAATCATTGTTGAAGATTGGTAATAATGAAAGAAACTTTATGTAACCTCCAACTCTAAGACCTCCAATTCATGCACCTCATAAGATGGCTCTATAATATATTTAATAGAGATGAGAGGGCTCAATGACATCGAGTTAAAGAATTTATTATGAGCCACATCCTTGAAAGGAAGATGTTTTGAGAATGATGGACCACTTTTTCTCACTACTCCTCCATACAAGCATAATGCCAATATAAAGTTTGAATATTTACAAATATGATAACAAAAAAGTTGTGAGAGATCCTCTAGTTGTTTATCCTCATAGAAGAGACATTGATTGGAAACAGTAATTCCTTGGTAACATTCCAATTTATGCTTTAAATCCATCTTATTACTTGTATAATTCATCCACATGCATAAGGTTTTCCTAGAGAGGGACTTGTTCATAATCTAAAATTTGGCCTTCGTATCCAGATCTATAATGTTTTTTTATAGAGTTTTCTTAAAAATTTTCTCATGCAATCATTCAATCAAGAAATTGTGATGAAATTAATAATAGAAATAGGATTTTTTCAATTAGTTCATGAGCATATATTTTGTCAAATGCTTGGCATGCAACCAATCTAGTGATGATTGTAACACATTAAGTCCTACAATGAGGCCAACATTCTTAGTCACCTATCTTTCCGAGTCATTAAAATAGGAGAAAACAAGAGAAACAACATTCTTCGTAGTTTGGAGAAGAAAAGACTTAGCAAACTCCTTCATATTGATGAGCACAATGGAGAATATTTCTTTGAGGGAGAATTTTTTCTTCTTTTTTTTGTAACTGGTGTTGATTATGGCTTATTATGGAGGCTAGATAAGACCTTGAAAGGTGACAAATTCATGTGGCTCTAAGCATAAGAATTGTTGAATTATTTATCGATCAATCTCTTAGCATCTAAGGCCACAATCTAGGGATTCATGGCCACTATTTTCTTTACGATGTCCCCAATTAAGTGATTTATATTAGTAAAAGCAACATAGGAAGGAGTCGGTCTATTATCTCAGTCATTGGGAATTATGCATATTCTATCATGTTATCAAACACCCATTCAATTATAAGTGGTTCTTAGATCAATTATAATCACCTTCCCTTACCTCAACATTGTTTAGAACTTATTAGCACTTATCAAAGTCTTTTTTTTTTAGAGAGAGCGAAAAACTCAATATACAATATTATTTTATGTTTAACTAAAATTTCATGGGCCTCATTCCCCATTCCTACATCTTGATGATGTTCATAAATGACTCCAGGTAAATAAGGTGCTCCTCAATTGAGGTATTAGGAAAGAGCTCTATTGTACCCCCCTCATCCCCCGTTCTTTAATTTTCTTCATATAGTAGAAGATTCATTCTTCTGTGTAGACAAGGATAGATAG
Organism: Pinus taeda; assembly: GCA_000404065.3. Classification (NCBI taxonomy): domain Eukaryota; kingdom Viridiplantae; phylum Streptophyta; class Pinopsida; order Pinales; family Pinaceae; genus Pinus; species Pinus taeda. The sequence goes on from APFE031719626.1 coordinate 15,724, forward strand.
AAAAATGACAAATGGGATTAAAAATAATTGCAGAGCTAATAGGCACTCAGATGCACCTTGGGCGCATAGCCATAGTGGGCTTAAACACTAAACTTAGCAACAAAAATAGAGGAGCCTCTACGCGAAGCCCTCGACAGACATGGCTGCCCAAATAATAGTGAAAAAACAATTCTATTGGCCATATGTGGAGTTCACCTGACAATGACATCCCAAAGGAAGTAGGGTAAGTGGTCAAAGAATTAAAGAACAAATAAAAGGAGGGCCCACTTCTATAGTTGTTAACGTAGAGAGTCAATCATCGAGTAGCTACCAAGCAGACCATTATCAATTTTATACCCTCCTGGTCATGGAAACCTTCTTGGTAGGGTAACTAGAATGGTAGATAAATTGCCACTAGACCCTGGAAAGTGAGAGTCAATCGGGCGGGCTCATTAGATAAAAAATCAGGATTGATTTTGTGGGGGTCAAGCCCCAATCCTAACCTTTCCCAAACACCCCACTAAATCACGGGGATCGTTCTTGCCACAATAATGACAACTCACTAGAAAACGTTAGCAGGTGAGCATGACACTTGAAGGGCCAAGGGCCTCCTTTATTTCCCTTCTCGTCCAATCCAGTGATTCCACATATCTCTCCCAAATCATCTCCTTACCATTTCCCCCCCACATGTCACCTTACCATGTTCCTACCTATAAAGCCCCCACATTAGCTATTAGCGTTCAAATTTGATTTGCTTGAACAATGTTTCTTTGTCACCCATCTGGTGCCCGACTCAATTCAAGCAACAGATAGTGAAGAAGTATCTTGAGCTCCACTTTTCCAAGTTTTCACCTACCTCTAAGTAACCCATAAATATTTCACCGTTCAATTCTAATCAGTATGCTAAAAATGAAGAAATCGTCACCTAAAACCGATAAATCCTAAGAGACTAAACCTTTCGGTCACACATACCCCTTCATGGACACATAAGTAGAAATTAGAGATCCCTTTTGCTCCTGCCACCTATTAGACCTCCATTTAGACCTATATGACTGGTACTTGAGGAATGAGAACCCCTTTCGCACTGTGGAGTCAGGGTTGTATCATTAGATTTCCCCCATGGTCCTCCACTTGCCCAAGTATATCTCCTGGATTACAACTTGCTACTTCAAAGAAAGAAATTGCTTCATGTCTTCCATTGGTGAGACAATTCTGGAAGTCACGCCATAATTAATTCAAAAAGCCTCTCGTACCCACCATCTTCAAATCTTGAGTGTTTCACCAATACCACTATCTTCTATGCTTAGAATGGACTCTCGATTGGAGAATACCATGCTTTCCTCTAGCCCATTCTAGCACCTGACCATCAAACCCTCCCTATTATAGATAGGTTCTCGATTTCTATGTTATTAGAAACAATGTAGCCATCCTAACTGTTATTGCCTTATTTTTTGGAGAAGAAGAAACAACTAATGTGAACAAAGTTTCTATAATATTTCTACGTATAATGATGTAACTAGAACTTGTTTTTTACATACTATTGGCTTGATGGGTCCTGACCTAGGTTCAGAGTTAAGTTTTCCAAACAAATCCCTACACTACTGGCCATTTCGGCATCAATCCATGAAGCGCGGACTAAAGTCTCACACGAAGCAGTATGCGGGGATGTTGGAACTGAGTTTCCGCACCCAGAGATGGTTATGATGTCATTTTATGCCCTAACTCTTCCTTCACACAGATCGATAAGCCTTTTAGGGCTTCTCGATATACTTCTTTTAATCACCCTTATACCCTCGCGAAGGTCTACGACTATCTTTCACGGACCCTAAATAGGTGAATCTACAACTTACGTGCCTCTACAATCACTCCTAAGACTGTTATTACCCAGATCGACTTAAGTATTTGTTAACTTTAACATGCAATAAGACATTCTTCACATAAATAGATATTATGAATTGCATTCATATAATAATGTAAACCATACGGATTCACGCATCAACATAGCATTAAATCATAAATCCATTATTCATCATAACATAATCATATTTATGCATAACATAAGTAAAAGGGAAAAAACACATATATTCCTGGAAAAATCTCTTTATTAATGCGTCAGATCTTCTCACAGACTTAAACTACCCTGCGCACTCAGCTGCAGGGGTCTGCACACACAGCTGCGGACTCTACTTTAGGCCTTTGCGTACACAGCTGCAAAGATTTTATTCTACTCTAATAGTCTTCACTCTTCACTTATAATGACCCATTACATTCATTCTTCACTCATCCACTACCTTAGACTCTCTAAGACTCTTCTTTTAATACAATCCCATGGTCCGCGGACTATGGGTAGATCTCCAAAACCGACACAACTTATCTAAACTAAGGGCGGAAAACCCTTTTATCGTTAGACATCTTCATGCTCTGTGACCACAAAATGCAAAGAATTTACATTTATTTATACAAAATTTGGGCCTTCTACCCCAAAACTTGGGTGTTTAACCCAAAATTGACCCACAGGGGACCTGTTTCCAATAGGCCCCCAACACAAACATGGTGACTCACCCTCAAGTCACTCAGCTGGTGAAGAGATATTGTCGCGTAGTCCTCTTAGATCGACTTGAACCACTACTACCTCGGTGGTGCACTACATTGTTTCCTACTTCAACTCCTTGACCAACTGTTCTATTACTAGCCCTGCGCTAGTAGTCTGTAGTTTCTGCTGAGTCTCTTGCAGACTAGCTAACTTGCCTTCAATGATAGTCATGATCTCATAGGCCTCATCTAACCAAGGATTCAATTGAGCCTTTAACATGACTTCCTTGTGCTGTGTTGCATCTACCTATTCCTTCAGTGCCTTGGCTTCCTATAGCTTCATAAGCCTTTGCGTGATGACAACAGTTCACGCTGTTGCCTTAACCTCGTCGTAGCAATACTGCAGTTCCCACACTTCTGTTTCTAGTCCTTGTACATTGGGGTCCTCGTGCAGGTTGGTGAGGACCTCGAGTGACTGCTCAAAAAGTGTCATGCAGTCTGCCACTACACTTTCTACTGCTACTACCGCATCTGCCACAACATTAGTGCACTGCTCCTTGAATTTTGGTGGAGTCGAAGGTTGTGCCTTCAACTATAACTCTGCAATATTGAGATTTAGCTCCAGTTGAACCTTGGCCAACTCTATGCGTGCATCATGCACTCTCGCAATGATTTTTTTGAACCCGCACATCAACTGGCTCCACCTCAGGGATATCCAGTTCCGGGACAGTCCTGCATGCTTCATCCACAACCTTAGTGAGGCACTGGTTCTTATATGTGAGATTGGTCACAAGGTTGAGAACGGATTCATGCTATACTTCCAACTGAGCATTATTCACCTTTTTCTTGTTGATCACCTACAAATCGCATTGATTGCGAGCTCAAAGCTTGGTGATCACACCATCTTGCAAAAGATAAAATACTACATTAGGAAGCACTGCCAAATTAAGGCCCACATCTTTGAGGGTGCTAACAGTGGGACTGTCAGCATTTGTTGCCATTGTCAATGCTCCATCTAGCAATATTATGGTTTGGGGGTCCCTAATGTGCAGCATCTTCGTTGCTTTGGAGGTGCCAATGGCCACACTGGTGGGTGCCATGCCAATCTGCATCTGTGAAGCATGGATCTGCAGCTCTCGTAGACCCATCTGAATAGCGCCCAACGCCTACTGCTGCTACTACTACTTCTCAAACTGCTGTAGTAGTTCTATGGTGGCATCTCGCACGGTATCCCTTATATCGTTTAGATCCTCGTCGGTTAGGGTGATCGGATCCAAGGACATTTTTCTTGCCTTGGACTTCTTCTGCGATCCTAGACTCTCTTGTTAGGCCCTATAATACTAGTAATTCCCCAATTACTATTGTCACTGTATCTCTTATTGTTATTATTGTGCCCCTATTGTCCCCATATTGTTATTAGAATGCCTCGTAGAAACCCACTATTTTTATTTTTGTTCCCTTATGTTATTACTTTTATGTCGGCTTGATTATATTGTGACCCCTTAGACTCCTATATATAGAAGGGAGGTTTAGTCATTTGTATAATCCAAGAATTTTTAATTTGTGTAATGTAAAGTAGGTTTCCACCTCGAAGAGGCTGAATTCTAAGGCGTTGATCTATCTTTTCTATCTTTTTGTGAGCTGGTTTCCTAACATTTGGTATTAGAGCTTTGGATTCTAGGGTTTCACTGCTCCAAACAGGTCATCATGGCAATTTCGATATAACGTTTTCTCTATGATGTTTCAAAAGCTACATAAAAACTCATTTGAGCTGAAATCATTTTGAACTTCGTGTCCAAATTTCAGAGCTTGTATCTCTATATTTGCGGATATATGATTTGAGGAAGTTATGGTTTTTGGAGACTCCCGAATTACATTTCAAACATGTGACCTAGAGAAAATCGTCATAACTTTTGTTTTGAGAATCAGATTGAAATTTCGTCAGAATTTTTAGAAAGAGGATGGCCTGTAGTTTTCTATGTATCAGTTTTAGATAATAAGGTTGAAACAGTGACACATGACACATCGTACATGTTCGCTCTACGGAACTAGTTTATAATTAGGTCACCGTGGGAGATTTGGCATAACTCTTCCTTGGAGAATCCAATCTTGATCAGACTTGTGTGGTTAGAAAGAGGAATCAGTGGGCTACCATAGGACAAGATTTTTGATATTTGATATCTGAAGTTGCAAATATATAATAGATTCAATATCGAGCTCTTACAAAGTGTAAAAAAGGTGTGTAGTTTTTTTTAAATTTTGCATAAGATTGGTTTGAAAAATTAGTTTGAAGGAATTCAAAGGGAATAGTGAAGAATTATTAGAATTAATTAATGCTCTGAAGAAAGAAAATGGAAACACCTAGTAAGAAACCTAAAAGCTCTAGCATGACTCGTGAAGAAGAGGAAGAAATGCAACATGATATATCAAAATTACAAGACAAAGTACAACAAATTTCACTCTCACTAAAGGTAAATGAAGCCAAGATGAATGGCGTGGAAATGAATATAAGTGGCATGCAAGTTAATATGGATGGCGTGGAAGCTAAGATGGATGGCATGAATGCTAAGATGAATGGCATGGATGCTAAGATGAATGGCATGGACGATAAGATGGAAGAATTGAAGATAAATTTGAATAGGTTGCTACAAGAAATGGTCACTATGTGAAAGGGTAGTAAAGGAAACTCATGATGAGAACAAAATAAATGTTAATCATGATTTCATAGGCTCTAATGTTGGATTGAAGACCCACCATGTTCCAAAAATTGATATGAGGAAGTTTGATGGCAATGATCTCGGAACATGGATACTATAGATGGAGCAATTTTTCGATCTCCATAATGTGCAAAACACACAAAAGGTACGTATTAAAACTTTATATTTGGAACCAAATCAGTTTGTATGATATCGATGGCTTTCCTCTCATAAACAAATTGTCAATTGGGCAATTTTTATGGAAGAAATGATAGCAAATTACGAGGATAAAAAAAGAAACACCTTTTTTAGCCAATTGATAAATCTGAAACAAAAGGGTTCATTGATGGAGCACATTGAGGACTTCAAAAAATTGAACATAAGGGTAGAAGATATTCTAGAGGAGCATAGGATTGATGTGTTCATAGGGAGTTTAAAGGATAATATCCAACAAGAGGTTTGCCTTTGGGAACCCGATTCATTGGAGAAGGCATTCAGGTTAGCAAGAAAAATGGAAAGCAAAATTATGGCAACTAGGAAGCCCACCACTCATAACTATAAAGATGGAAGTGTTGTTGCCCCTAGCCTTCCACAACCTACAAGGTTGACACCACAACAATTGGAAGAAAAAAGAGCAAAAGGGCTTTTCTATAGTTGTGACAGCAAATACACTAAAGGTCATAAGTGCGCTGAGAAGAAATTATTCTACATAGATTGTGAAGAGGAGGAAGAAAAGAAATAAGAAATGTAAAAAGAAGAAGATATACCCCAACAACAAACCCTACATAAAGAAGAAATGAATTCAACTATATATTGTAATGCATTGGCTAGAATTACCACTCATCAAACTATCAAGATAGAAGGACATATCAAGAAGACAAGTCTAATAGTGTTGAATGATTCGGGAAGTACCCATAATTTTATTTATTGTAAGATAGCAAAGGAATTGAATTGCTTCCTATATCCAGCACCAAAGTGTCAAGTGATGGTTGCAAGTGGAGGAACCATAAATTTCTCTAGAAAGTGCCATAATATCAAGTTATCCATGGGA
>APFE031719626.1:25460-36093 GCA_000404065.3 Pinus taeda
ACATATTGCAGCAGGTGGTTTTCACCCACATTGGGTTTCCACCTTATATCTGGTGTTCCTTGGTGTGATTATCTGTCTTTCTTGTTCTTGCTCATTATTATATGGTACTGACATACAAACTAATGATCAATATCTGAAGAATAAAGTATAAATCTGGAAGGTATATTGAAAAGAATTTAAATAATACTGATTCACCCCCCTTCTCAATATTATTTCCAACAATTGTGCCCCTATTGTCCCCATATTGTTATTAGTATGCCCCATAGAAACCCACTATTGTTATTTTTGTGCCCTTATGTTATTACTATTATGTCGGCTTGATTATATTTTGACCCCTTAGACTCCTATACATAGAAGGGAGGTTTAGTCATTTGTATAATCCAAGAGTTGTTCATTTATATAATGTAAAGGAGGTTGCCCCTCAAAGAGGTTGAATTCTAAGGCGTTGATCTATCTTTTCTATCTTTCTGTGAGCTATTTTCCTAACATTTCTGGATCCCTGGTGCATTTGATGCAGGATAGAGTCGTTTCCAGGTTCACTTCTCCCTGTTCTATCAGTTCATATGTTTCTTCCTTTGTCTCTAGTGAGGGCTATTTCTCTTTGTTAGAGTCACGCTCATCTCCTCCTGCCCGTGTTATAGCTCCAAATCTCACTATTATGGTTTGTGATGCTGCACTCATTCCCTAGGGCAACCCCTCCTTCCAGACCTAGTCCAAAATTTAAAAAACAATGTTTTATCCCTTATACACGACATTTCCCTAAGTTAAATGTGTGTATACGCGGGTAGGCATATACCCAACCCACATATATGTATTAAAACACTTAAAAAAATATAAAACTTCTTATTTTCGGGTGGAGATCGCGGGTTTGACCTGATGATCACCTGTTAGTGCCCGTGGCCCAACTGTTCCCAACCAACTCCCAATTAAAAAACTACTTTGGGAGAGGTATAAAAAGACCTCAAAGGGAAGGACTAAGGGAGGAGAGAAGAGAGAGAAACGTTATTATACTGAGATTTTTCCCTTGACCAGGTCTGAAGACCCTTGTGCCTTCTGCACTTCCCCCATTTGTACAGGAAACCCTTGTTTCCTTGTGTGTTGATGTTCATCTACTAGTTATGGCATCATGGAGTGAGTAATGGAAGGAGATATGCTAAAGGCTTGAGGCTGGATGGATCCGGAAGGAAGCTTTGCTTGGAGTTTGCGAAAGGTTACTCAGGTGATATTATTACTTTTGTACATTCTATTTGTCTATAATAAAGAAACACGTCTTGGTTCCTAATATAAGTCTTCTTTATGTTTATGATATTCATGCTGGAATTCATATGTGAATGGTTGTTTAAAGTTCATAACTAACTACCTTCCTTTATAACATGAAGATGATTTCTTTATAAGTCTTTGTCCATATATTGTTGTGTTCTTTGGAATTGGTTGTTTTGCAGGACAAAGGAGCGAAAGGGACTTGAAGAAGGGTTTGGACCCTAAAGGAACTTCTCGAACGTAGGACCTAAGGTACGCCCCTCTCACTATAGAATTTGCTTATAATAGCATAATGGCTGTGTGAATGTGTGTTTCTCTTTATAGATAACTTTTAGTCTGCTAGGGTTTCCACCCAAAAGCCCTAGGGGAACTTTTCCCTCAATAGAATTGGCGACTCCACTGGGGACAACACTCTTGTTGTTCCTAGTTTGGGTGTTTTTCAAGCCAATCAGGGCTCAGTTGCCTGTTTGTTTGCTGTTACTGTCTGGTCTGTTCTTGAATTCTAAGTTTTGCCAGTTTCTTCAGTTTGTTTTTTATTTTTCTTGAAATCTTTCATATACGCTGTTTTTCTTAGTTACAGAAGCGTATATATGCTTGTTTCCTAAAGTTAACCCACGTATACGCAGGTTTCCTTAGGTTCAGTCGCATATACATGCAATCTGTACATAAGTACAGTCGCGTATATCTTGCAATTTTCAAGATTTGTAAATTTTTGTGTCTCTGAAGGTCTGTCTGGTGGTTTGATTCAGTTTGAAACAATCATTTTCCAGTATCAGTTGTTTGTTTTACTGCAAGCATCTTGCTCCAATTTCTCTCTGATTGTAAGGGGTATTGGTCTTGTTTTTGTTGTTGCAAGCGTCATCGTTTTTTGCTAAAGCATGCAAGATTTCTTGTTGGAATCTTGGCTGCTCTGATTCATCAGGGCAGAAAAATTGGTCTCAATCTTTGTGTTGAATCTTGATTTTGGTGACTTTTTGTTTGCTTGACAAAACCGCTTTTTGTGACCATCCACTTCTTTGTTTCATGAAAGTTGTTGATTGACACTTTCTTGAAATTTGTCTTTTTAATCTTTTTTGGTCTTTCTTGCCAAAGCTTTCATTGCTGCTTTTGATTGTTAAAGAGCATCTTTAAACACATTTATGTTTATTGAGTTTTCATCCATTGTGTGGTGTCAGCTTGCAAAAGTGTTTGTTGCCTATTGTTTCAATCACAAAGTTTTAGTTTTTTTGAGAGCGTTTTTTGAAAAGACTCTTTTGTTGTTGCTTTGAAGAAAACTTTTTGGAAAACTTCGTTTTGCTTTCTTGAACTTGCTTTTCATTAGGTTTCCTTTTAGTGAATGGAAGTGCTTTGTGTTTGTCTTGAGATTTGTTTTTAGTGTTTAGACGAAATGAATGGTAGCATCTCATATTCCATCTAGACATTTTAAGTGGCAAAATAAAAATTGATAAGCAAAGCAACTTTCATTTCTTGTTTTTAGAGTTGTTTTGAATCTTGCATCAGCATATATTTGTTGCATTAGGATAGGTTTGCATATCTTTTTAGGCATACATAGCTTTGTTAACTTTTGTGAGTGTGAAGCGTGAATTAACGAAAAGAAAAGAAAAATTTGTTCCTTTGAACCCTTTAGAAATTGCTCTTCATCGAAAAACGAAAACAAGTGCATGTGCATGTAGTTAGGTTTTTATTAATTTCTTTTGCATCAAAAACACCACTAGTTTCACTTCCGTTATCCCGTGACTTAAAGAACGGCCTATTTTAAAATCAAGCGCTAACTAAAATTCACTAAATTTTTTTATTTTAAGTTAGATACACCAACAATTTTTAGGATTTTAGGGCCTTGGATTAGGCGAGTGGAGAGTTAACTCTCCAAGGCCATTTAAACGTCAAACATAGGAGTCTGAATAGCGAGTGAAAATCCAATAGCGTTAGGAAGACCAAGAAAGCTCTGGATCTGGGAGTTAAGCACGAGGGTCTGTGAAGACAGGGAAGAGAGATACCCCCTCTCCTACTTGTCCGAACTTACCTCACGACTGTTCCACCTGGCTTCTGCGACGAGTTGGTATCCATAGTTGCTACTCCTAGGGATCTACATAGGTGGCTGCAGAGGGGAATCCCGTGGCACCTAAGGTCGACATTGCATCACTCTCGACAGTACTACTGGAGGGCACCCTTGCGAAGCTTGGGGGCTTGCACCGGCGCAGGCTATTGTTAGGAGGTCAGCATAACTTCCTCTATTACCTTCGCTGATAAGACTGGGCCCTCATCATCCCAGACTATCTTCGGAAGGCCCCTTAATTCACTTTCTTGTATTTTGGTGTCCGGTCCTAATCACCCGGAGTGGAAATACTTGGAAGTTGTTTGACTGGCTATTATCTTTAGGGACTTTATGTGTGTGCTCTATGCTCTTAGTTGGCCTAGCTTTCAATTTTTTGAGTCTTTAGTTAGATTTTAACAAGAAATTCAAAGTGGCTAACCGATCACCTAGACAGTCTCGAAGACTTCGTGGTCTTTCACCACCAAGTTTAGAGCCTTCTCCTAGAAGGCGCAGAGGTAACACTATTGGTGGGTTTCATCCCACGGCAGTTGACGCATCGAGGATTGATCCTCCTCTCGGGGGCATTAGTATTCAAGCAAGGCCTGGCACTTCCGCGGAACAAGAGAGGAACACTCCAGTTCTTTCTCGAGTTCTCTTACAAGCGGAGAATAACATAGAGGTAGAAGAACTTTCAAAGTCGTTAGCGGCTTTGAATTCTCCCCTACCATCTAGTCATCCAGACGTATTACAATACGTTGGGACTCCGACGCATAGGCCATCAAGTCCAGGTTACACTACGCGCTTACCATCGATGACCACTACTAGAAGCATGGCTTCTACTACAAGTGCTACAACTATGCAGACTGCAACATTGGTACAAGGGGGAGGAACGATTTCCATCTCCTCTACTTCTTTTTTTGGATCTTTTGCTAGCACATCTTTAGTTGGGTCTACCTCCATTCCGTCCACGAGTGGAAATTCCCAAACCAATGCTTTTGGTTCTGGATTCTTCCCATTTGGCACCCATTCACAGGGTATTCCTTTAGTTCCGTTTAGTGCCGCCACGTCCATGATGAGTGGATCGGCTTCATTCCATGGTTTTCCTTTTGGAAGTGGTCATATACCACATTCCAACCCGACGATAGGATCCATGCCTTTTTCTTCTATAGGACAAAGCAGCAATCCTTTCCAAGGTTGGACTAACCCTGGGGTTAGTGGTGCAGGAACTGGGAATCCGGTTTTTCGGCCAACAAGGGAATAGGCCATACGCCACAGTTAGTTCGTTTCAAAGTATTCCTTCCTTATCTTCAGCTTGGAATCTGTATCAGGGGTTATCAACTCCTTATAATCCTTTAGGAGGAAACTTTGCTGGTTATGGAGGTTTTGCGGCCGGAGTTGGTCAAACTCCGAATTTTTCTAGATCACAAGGCTTGCCTTTTGGTTCAGCCGGTTCTGCTGGTTACTTCGAGCAACCTGGTGCCTTCCAAAATCTAGGTCAATCCTTTCAGAACTTTGGGAGTTTCGTCCAGTCTGGGTGGAATCCCCAAGGTCCTCCTAGGCTTCCGTTTCTGGCAACATTAAACTTGCCAGATCTCACTAAGTTAACAAACGATCCAATCAAGTACAATCCAGCCTGGCCTCCAGTCCCAACTAAACTCCCTTCGGACATTCCAAAATTTGAAGGGAAGAGCGGTGAGGACCCAAGCGACCATGTAACCACATTCCATTTGTGGTGCTCATCTAACTCCCTTATCGATGACTCGATTAGGTTGAGACTTTTTCAATGCACCTTGACTGGTAATGCGGCCAAATGGTATATAGAGTTGCCAGGGGGCAGCTTTACATCTTTTGCTGACTTAGCCAATATTTTCTTAAATCATTTCCAGTTGCCTATCCGTTATGATGCCGGAACTGAACTACTGGCCACTTTTCGTCAGGATAAGGCAACTCACATTTCTGACCATATTCAGGAATGGAGATGGAGAAAGAGGCTCATTAAAGCTGAAATCCCTCCAGAGTACCGTCTCGAATGGTTTTTGAAATCTTTACAACCTGAGATCTCCAAGGATGTCTCCATGTCTGGAGTCTATTCTGAGGAGCGAGCCATTTTTAGGGCCCAGCAATTAGAATTGATTTACTCTCAGTCTGGGATCCTACAAAAATACTTGCCAGATGCTCCTGGGTCTAAGGTTGACATAGCTAAGTCGAAGCCAGGTCCCCACGCAAATGGTATCGTTGGGTCGGTAGACACGAATGCAGTGAACTTGTTGAACCAATTGCAGCAGTTGTCTTTACAAGCTGCTTCTAACAACCAAGTCACATCGTTTAACCCTCCGGCTTACCAAACCTCTTCGATTAATGCCGTCCAATCTGATAACCCCAAAGGAAATCAAAATTCCAACGGGAAAAGGAAGGGACGAGGTAAGAAAAAGAACCAGGATGGGAAAGCTGACGCAAATAAATCCGGCAATAATGTTGGTGGTGGTAGAAATGAATCTAAAAAGAAAGTCAAGTTTCCATGCAAGTTGTGCAGTGGAGACCATTTAACTCATCTTTGCCCCAAGATTGAAGACGCTCAGCGCTTGTTAGGGTAGCAAGGGACTTCTAGTTCTCAAGCTGTGTTAACCAACCCTTTTCCCTGAGGGCATCAACTTCTTGCTGGTGCGAGTTCAAACCCTGGAACCTCCGCAGGGGGCAACCAGGAAGGGGAAAAATCATCGAATGTTTTCATGGTGGGTTCTAACGTCCATGTGGCTACTCAGTCACGTGATTATGGTGAAGCTGAAACTTCCAAGGACAAGACTGTTCCCGAAAATACTGACCTTCATATTGAGTGACCCCCTGTTGAGACTATACCACGGATACCAAAAGGTTCCGCTAAACGCGTGACTATTAATCCTAATGCTAAGGCCGCCCAGAATTACTCCATTGTTGAGGATCTGGCTCAGAGTCTGTGCGCCATGTCCGCTTTAGAGGTTCTCCAGTCGTGTCTGGCTCAGCGAAGTGCTTTACTTTCCACGATTGGGGCAGTCAATCCAACTAACTCTTTAGTGCTCACTTTCGACATGTTAAATGTCAAAAAGCGACTCCCTCATCATATGGCTTTCCAAATAAAGTCTACATACTGGAAAATTAACATTTTTCGTACCGTTATTGATGAAGGAGCTTCCATGTGCGTCATGTCGATGTCATGCGGAAGGCTATTGGATCGCCTTCAGTTGTTCCTTCACCTACCGTCTTGACTGCATTTGATGGTCATTCTCATAAGCCACATGGGATTATCCCAACCTTTCCTATATGTGTTGGGGGGAAGGTCGTCAATATTGAAGTAGAAGTCATAGATGCTAACCTAGACTATAATCTCCTCTTAGAAGGAACTGGGTATACGAAATGGATGCCATTGTTTCAACTCTGTTTCATGTCATTTTCTTTCCTCATGAGGGGAAAATCGTTAAGGTTAATCAATTGGATTATTGTCCAGTCGATCCTCAAGCAAACTCTAACTCTATTGTTCCTTTAGTGGATAACCCTCGTCTGCCTACTGAGAATTTAGGAGTAGGGATATATTCCTCGTTTATGGGTACCTTTGATCTTCCCTCTCCTTTCACTAAAATCAATGTTGTTTCATCATCTAAGGAGTCTCCTTGAGAAGACTTCTTCCTAACTCATTATTTTTCAGACCCGTGGACCTTGCCTTCGCCTACAACCACATTAGTTGAAGGACAAGTGAATGGAATGGCATTCCCTATATCTGCAGCTGAGCTTAGATATCAGTCTATCGTCAACTCTATAAACGACCATTCTACTCCTTTTTCCGAAGAGGAGTTAGATGGCGATGTGGCCCCGACTTGGAGCCTTGATTCTACCTCTGCCTTGGACTGCTTAGATTTAGTTTTACCTTCTGAAGAAGTAATCCTCGAAACAATGATGGGTATAAATCGACCTTGGGAAGATTTACACCATCGTTCATACTTTCTTCCTCCATTGCAGGAGGTAGAATCTAGATTCTCCGAGCTCTGTACTAGTGATGTTTGTACGGTGTCAAATCCTTTGGCTCTAGCGCACATTCGTGTCGAAGGTAATATGCTGGTGATTTCAAAAACAATACCTATAAACATCTCTAGGGACCCTAACATGATCGAGAATCTCTTCATCGGAATTGAGTGTTCCCTTGAAGAAATTCAAATTTACACCGACCTGTTCAAGGAATTTCGAGATGTATTTGCTTGGTCTTATGAAGAAATGCCTGGTATCGACCCATCTATAGTTCAACATGAGATCAAGACGTATGAAAACGCCAAACCAGTTCGTCAAAGGCTTCGGCTAGTTAACCCTAGGAAAGCAGCAGCTATCAAAGCTGAAGTGGAGAAGCTGCTAAAGGCGGGTTTCATATACCCTGTTCCTCTTACTGATTGGGTTTCTAATCCAGTCCATGTGGATAAAAAGCAAGGAACAATCTGAGTATGCATCGATTTTAGGGACCTAAACAAGGCTTATCTGGAAGATAATTATCCCACGCCATTCATTGATCAGATTATCGACGAGTGTGCGGGTAATGAGATTTTTTCCTTCATGGATGGTTTTTCTGGTTATAATCAAATTTATATCCGTCCTGAAGATCAACATAAGACATCCTTTATATGTCCCTAGGGTACCTTTGCATATAGAAAGATGCCTTTTGGTCTTAAAAATCCTGGAGCCACTTTTCAGCGGGCCATGTCATATGCTTTCCATGACATCAAACATGTCATCGAAACATACTTGGATGATCTCGTTGCTCGTTCTCGAAAGAGAACTGATCACCCTAGTCACCTTCAAATGGTTTTCGAGCGATGTCATTTTTATAAAATCCGGTTGAATCCCAACAAGTGCATTTTCGTGGTTACGTCTGATCGGTTGTTAGGGTTCATTGTGTCAAATGAAGGGATTCAAGTTGATCCCTTCAAGGTTGAGGCAATAGCTCAGTTTCCTCCCCCGTCCTCAATTCGACAACTTCAAAGTCTTCAAGGAAGGCTAATTTCTTAAGATGGTTTATAGCAAACTATGCCGAGATCACTAAAGGGTTCATGCGTTTTCTATGGAAAGGAGTTCCATTTGTATGGGACGAATTTGCGCAATGATTGTTTGATGCTTTGAAAAAGGCACTAGTCTCTACCCCGCTTTTGAGTCCACCGGATTATGAGAGAGACTTCCTTTTATATCTCGTTGCTGCAGAATCAACCATTGGTATGGTTCTCGTTCAGGAGGACGATGCTCTCACCAAGCATGTGATTTATTATTTGAGCCGAGGCTTAATAGGTCCTGAACTTCGCTATTCTCCGGTTGAGAAGTTGGCCTTGGTAGTTGTCCATGCTGTCCAGCAGCTCCATCATTGTATCCTGCTGCGTAAAACTTTTGTCTTAGCAGCGGTCAATCCATTTCAATTTGTCCTTAGTAGGCGAGTGATTGGGGGCAAATATAATAGATGGATAGTCATCTTGCAAGAATTTGATCTCGAGTTCTTGTCTGCCAAGTCTAAGAAATCCATGGTTTTCACTGAGCTAATTTCTGAGCTACCTTGTGGAGAGGATACTGTTTATGAGGAGAGTTTTCCTGACAAAAATTTATTCCTCATCTCTTCACTCGACCCTTGGTATGGAGATATCATTGTCTATCTCCAAACTTCGAAGTTTACCTCTACTTTCTCCAAGGATGAATGTCGAAAATTACGTCACCTGGCTAAAAATTATGTTATCATTGGTGATACCTTATACCGTCGAGGGGTTGATTCAATCCTTCGGCACTGTTTAACCTTAGAGGAAGCAAAGTCAGTGCTAAATGACTTCCATAGTGGAGCTTGTGGTGGTCATCTATCAGGGCTTGCTACAGCCCAGCACATCTTACGTGCCGATTATCTTTGGCCTTCACTCTTTAAAGACAGTGTGGAAGCAGTCAAACGCTGTCACCCCTATCAAATCTTTACTCAGAAGATGCGTGCTCATCCAGCTCCTCTTTTTCCCGTTGTCACCGTTGGTCCTTTTACTAAGTGGGGTATTGATTTTACAACTTGTAATCCGCCTTCAGCGGCGAATCACAGGTACATTATCGTGGCTGTAGACTACTTTACGAAGTGGGCCAAGGCCATGCCCACTTATAAAAGTGATAGTGACACGACAACATTGTTCCTTTTCAATCAGGTTATCTCAAGATTCGGTATCCCGAGAGAGATTGTCACTGATCATGGCAGCCATTTCCAGAATCAACTGATGTCTAAATTGGCTCTCAAATTGGGTTTCCAGCAGGAGCATTCGTCTCCTTATTATCCTCAGGCCAATGGACAGGTCGAGGTAGTCGATAAAACTCTTAAGACGACCCTCCAACGAACAATCGACAAAAATCGGTCCAATTGGCACGTTATGTTGTATTCGGCTCTTTAGGCATACCGGACCTCCGTGAAGACTGCTACTGGTTTTACACATTTTCAGTTGGTTTATGGGATGGAATCTATCTTTCCGGTTGAATGTGAAATTCCATCTCTTAAGTTAGCTGTTGAGCTCCTTCCAGAGACTTCGAGTCTTGAAGAGCGCCTCCTTCACTTGGAACATCTCGATGAGCAGCATCGAGATGCCACCACGATGAATGAGGCTCATAAGAAAAGGGTTAAAACGCAGTATGATAAATCTATTCATCCTCGAGTCTTTTCTGAAGGTCACCTTGTCTTGGTCTATGACCAAGATAATGACACCTTGGGGGTAGGCAAGTTTAAGCCTATGTGGTACGGCCCTTTCATTATTAAACGAGTTTTAGAAAAAGGGTCGTATGAGTTAATCGATTTTGAGGGAAACAAGCTGGCGGAGCCCTGAAACGAGCTCTACCTAAAGAAGTACTTTGCTTAAGTAGGAGTTAGGCAATGGCTTCTTTGTACATTATGTATATTTGTACATATATCATCGATAGTTTTTTATATCAACACTTTTTTGTCTTTTGTGGTAGGTGTTGATGGATGATTTGGTCTATTTTGGGTTTGCCGATGGTGCTAGTCGGCACACTCGGAATCTCACTTCCGCAGCTTGGGTACTCTATTATCCAACTGGTCAATTGATCGTATCAAGAGGCATATGCATTTGTCCCACTTCAAATAATATGGCTGAGTATACCGCCGTTATTAATTTACTATCTGAGGCAATTTCTCACGAGATCGACTCATTGGTAGTTTATCTTGATTCTCAATTGATAGTGTCACAATTAAACAACATTTATCGGGTAAGGGATCCATGTTTATATTGCCATTATTTAAGGGTGAGGTTGTTGCAAAGATCATTTGTTTATATTAATTATTTGCACATTCCAAGATCTCAT